>OZ035995.1:21922152-21946929 GCA_964035005.1 Erebia palarica
GGTTAGGTTAGGTTAGGTTAGGTTAGGTTAGG
The DNA here is from genome assembly GCA_964035005.1 of Erebia palarica. NCBI lineage: Eukaryota > Metazoa > Arthropoda > Insecta > Lepidoptera > Nymphalidae > Erebia > Erebia palarica. The sequence goes on from OZ035995.1 coordinate 21,922,185, forward strand.
TTAGGTTAGGTTAGGTTAGGTTAGGTTAGGTTAGGTTAGGTTAGGTTAGGTTAGGTTAGGTTAGGTTAGGTTAGGTTAGGTTAGGTTAGGTTAGGTTAGGTTAGGTTAGGTTTTTTTTTTTTTTTTTTTTTTTTTTAAATCCTCTTACTTTGAGAGGGCCGGTTTTCCTCCGACATGGTGGTCGGAGACCTTTTTTACTTATATGTTTGTATGCGCTTGATTTTTAAAGTTTTGTTATTTATTGAGTTAATACTTCGTTGTTATATGCTGTATTGATATGTTGAAATTTATATCTATTTATATTCTTAACGCTTAATTTTAAAATTTATTATTTATTGGGTCATTAATACTTTGTTATTATAGTTGTAAATGTTAGAATTTTATCATTTATTATTTTATGCTTTATAAAATTTAAATAGTTTCTTAATATATTTTAATATATTCTTCGTTAATAATTTTCTGTTTGTGTTTTTAGCGCTTGATTTTAAATTTTTATTACTTTTTAGATTATTAATATTTCGTTGTTATAAGTTGTGAATATGTTGAAATTTTTATCTATTTATATTCTTAACGCATAATTTTAATTTTACTATTTATTGGGCCATTAATACTTTGTTATTATAGTTGTAAATGTTAGAATTTTATCAGTTATTATTTTATGCTTTATAAAATTTTAAATAGTTTCTTAATATATTCTTCGTTTATAATTTCTGTTGTTATAAGTTGTGAATATGTTGAAATTTTTATCTATTTATATTCTTAACGCTTAATTTTAATTTTACTATTTATTGGGTCATTAATACTTTGTTATCCTAGTTATAATTGTAAGAATTTTATCAGTTATTATTTTATGCTTTGTAAAATTTAAATAGTTTCTTGATATATTCTTCGTTTATAATTTTATGTTTGTGTTCTTAGCGCTTGATTTTAAAATTTTTGTTATTTATTGAGTCCTTAATGCTTTGTTATTATAAGTTGTAAAGTGTTAGAATTTATTATTTATTATTTTATAATTTTTTAATTATAATTGTGTGTCTAATACTTTATTTTGTTATTTATAGGTAATTTCTCATTATTGTATGTGGTAATCTGTTAATTATTTGCTCTGTTCATTTAGCTCCGTCATGTGTGGTAATTTTTTGACTTAAATCATAGATGTGCCCGCCTTCATTTTAGTAATTTGTTATATTGTCATAATATAAATTATACTACAATCTTTTGCCGCACACCTATGATTTAAGTCTTTTCTTTGCAGTTCCAATTCAAATTCAAATTTTTGTCCAGACTTTGGTTCGGCTACCATCTCCCATGGATTGTCAATGCATATCCCTCCGCCCATATATACTTCAGTAACGTATCTACATCCATTATATATAGAGTATTCTGTAAGGATATGCATGACGGCTTGTTCATCATGGGGATGGTACCCGAACCCACCATGACTCGCGCTATTTTGAGTCGCCTGTACTGGCTTTTTGTTGCCCTTAGCAATATGCCACCCTCGACCTAGCCAGAGCGTCCCACTTTTTCCGGATCGGACAGCTTTCGTCGAAGCTGTTGTGGTCCGTCCGGTCCAGTCGGGCGCTCTGACAGTTACAGCACTTGGGTTGGTCTCCAGCCTGCCACGCCGGACACGCACTGCGCAGATGTGGACCTGCGCAGTGGCTGCAGGTGTCTACGGACTCCTGACATGTCTTACGACCATGTCCGTAGCCGAGACACCTGGAGCACGTAACCAGCGGAGACTGGTCTCTGACTCCCACACGCTGGAGGTCGATGTGGACCTTGCCCGCATCTGTGAGCCGTTGCCACACTGGCGGCGACACCTGCAGGACCACATGGCACTCGAGTGGGTTCCTCGCCTTTCTTCGGAATCTCACACTCGCCCTGTAGTCCACCTCAGGTATCGCCCCCAGTATGTGCTCATTTTGGCTCTTCAGGGCCCCCAGAATGTCCTCATCCTTATTGCTGCTCAAGACCCCGTACATTATGACCAGTGGGTCCCTGTTTGCTTTTTCCTCAACAAGGAGTGTTGGGCTGTCAGATTTTAACCTTTCGGCCACCTTGGCCAACTCTTCACGATTCTGGCAGCCCAACACTACCTTTTGGTCTCTCGCTTTCCTCAGCCTGTCCACCCGTATGCCCGATGTCCTCGCGTTGACTGCGGTGCGGATTTTCTCTAAGACGTCCTCGCTAGTGTCATGGGCGTCAACCGACGACACGACCAACGAGTGGACAGATTGAGGCTTTGGCTTCACCGGCTCATCGTTTCTCTTTACAGCGGCCATCGCCGCATACGAGATATCGTCGTGGACTCTGTTATTTTTGAGTTCTTCTCTTAATTGCTCTATTTGGGTTTTGACGGCACCCATATCCGACGTGGTCGCTGTCACAAGCTCCTTGTGTTGCTTCAGCTCGGACATCACCTCCCTGGTGAAGTCGGCGGTGACAGACTGATCGGCGGGGTGCGACGTCCTAGAGCTCAGCCTCAGCGCTATGGTATACATACAGCTGAGGCACTCTATGACGGTCTCCTTAATAGTTGCCCTAATATTCCCAGACTGTTCAAGTTGTAATTTGGCCTCCTGGAACAACTGGTTAGCAATGCCTCCAGCTCCTCCAGGGGGCTTTCGGACGCCGACCTCACCAGGGGTGCAATGTCGATCTGAGCAGCCGTATCCTTTTTGGAAACTTTCTTGGCCTCTACGTACTTTAATGTAATGTTTGCAGCGTTTATTGGTTTTGAGTCAATTTTCACGTTTTTGGACATTCTGAATGAGGAACCTTGGTTAGGGCTGTCAAAAATAAAAGAATAAATAAATATGCCAATTAATACCTCTCTATAATTTTATCAACACACCATAATTTAATATCTAAACTAATTAAATTACTAATACTAACTGGGATGTGTAAAGAGCAGCCCAGATGTCAAATGCAATAAATATAATATACAATGTCTAGTATTAAATAGATATAACTGGGTTGTGTAAGAGGCAATCCCGCTGTCAAATAATTTTACTGACCTAACCTACGTAATATGTTCTACTAAGTAATTAAAATAACAAGGTTGTGTAAATGGCAACCAGTTGTCAAATATTAATCTGGTTAAAAAGCAACGTCTAATAATTAATTAAAGTAACTGGGTTGTGAACGCAACCCAGTTTGTAAATAAATCCTAACCTAAGTTACAATCTTGGGAGTGTATACGGCTCCCAAGGTCAAAATTTAGTCTAATTTGTGGTGGGGAGGTGTATAATCTCTCCCCCCGTCAGGTACACAAGTTCTGCACAAGCAGGTTACCCAAAACAAAACAAGCAAGGTTAAACAAAATCGTAATTACTTAACTAACCTAACCTAACTTTAATTGATAACTCGGGAGTGTATATGGCTCCCAAGGTCAAAACTTACAGTCCAAATCGTGGTGGGAAGTTGTACAATCTCTCCCCCCGTCAGGTACACGATTTCTGCACAAGCAGGATATCGAATAAGGAGTTTAAAGTTTTCTGGTTCTCCCTAGGGTATTGCTCCCTGGCACCCGTCTAACGACAAGTGGGCGGGTGGGTGGGCCCGAAAAAGCGTTTTTCGCGGCGGAAAATCCCGGAAAACCGGTCGTACGGCGGCGCGCGAGCGATCGCTCGCGTGCAGGCCTCGCCCGAGCTGGAAAATGTGAAAATTAAAATAAAATCGAGAGGTTTGAATTTTGATTCGAAATTTTTCTAAGTCCCAAAAATGTGAAAATCGTGAAAAATTAAAATTTTGTTTTTCTTTCGCAGGTCGCTAGTGCCGGTCGACAGCAACGCCCTGTGAAAGTTTCGCTGGAAAATTTGGAAAATTCGGGCAACGGCGCAGGAATTCAGCGATTTTTCGCTATTGATCTGATCAATTAGTATGAAGATCTCGAGGTATAAGGTAACCTCGGTGTCGAAATTTGCTAAGTAGGTATACGCGACAAAAGCGTTTTTCGCGGCGGAAAATCCCGGAAAACCGGTCGTACGGCGGCGCGCGAGCGATCGCTCGCGTGCAGGCCTCGCCCGAGCTGGAAAATGTGAAAATTAAAAGAAAATCGAGAGGTTTGAATTTTGATGCGAAATTTTTCTAAGTCCCAAAAATGTGAAAATCGTGAAAAATTAAAATTTTGTTTTTCTTTCGCAGGTCGCTAGTGCCGGTCGACAGCAACGCCCTGTGAAAGTTTCGCTGGAAAATTTGGAAAATTCGGGCAACGGCGCAGGAATTCAGCGATTTTTCGCTATTGATCTGATCAATTAGTATGAAGATCTCGAGGTATAAGGTAACCTCGGTGTCGAAATTTGCTAAGTAGGTATACGCGACAAAAGCGTTTTTCGCGGCGGAAAATCCCGGAAAACCGGTCGTACGGCGGCGCGCGCGCGATCGCTCGCGTGCAGGCCTCGCCCGAGCTGGAAAATGTGAAAATTAAAAGAAAATCGAGAGGTTTGAATTTTGATGCGAAATTTTTCTAAGTCCCAAAAATGTGAAAATCGTGAAAAATTAAAATTTTGTTTTTCTTTCGCAGGTCGCTAGTGCCGGTCGACAGCAACGCCCTGTGAAAGTTTCGCTGGAAAATTTGGAAAATTCGGGCAACGGCGCAGGAATTCAGCGATTTTTCGCTATTGATCTGATCAATTAGTATGAAGATCTCGAGGTATAAGGTAACCTCGGTGTCGAAATTTGCTAAGTAGGTATACGCGACAAAAGCGTTTTTCGCGGCGGAAAATCCCGGAAAACCGGTCGTACGGCGGCGCGCGCGCGATCGCTCGCGTGCAGGCCTCGCCCGAGCTGGAAAATGTGAAAATTAAAAGAAAATCGAGAGGTTTGAATTTTGATGCGAAATTTTTCTAAGTCCCAAAAATGTGAAAATCGTGAAAAATTAAAATTTTGTTTTTCTTTCGCAGGTCGCTAGTGCCGGTCGACAGCAACGCCCTGTGAAAGTTTCGCTGGAAAATTTGGAAAATTCGGGCAACGGCGCAGGAATTCAGCGATTTTTCGCTATTGATCTGATCAATTAGTATGAAGATCTCGAGGTATAAGGTAACCTCGGTGTCGAAATTTGCTAAGTAGGTATACGCGACAAAAGCGTTTTTCGCGGCGGAAAATCCCGGAAAACCGGTCGTACGGCGGCGCGCGCGCGATCGCTCGCGTGCAGGCCTCGCCCGAGCTGGAAAATGTGAAAATTAAAAGAAAATCGAGAGGTTTGAATTTTGATGCGAAATTTTTCTAAGTCCCAAAAATGTGAAAATCGTGAAAAATTAAAATTTTGTTTTTCTTTCGCAGGTCGCTAGTGCCGGTCGACAGCAACGCCCTGTGAAAGTTTCGCTGGAAAATTTGGAAAATTCGGGCAACGGCGCAGGAATTCAGCGATTTTTCGCTCTTGATCTGATCAATTAGTATGAAGATCTCGAGGTATAAGGTAACCTCGGTGTCGAAATTTGCTATGTAGGTGTACGCGACAAAAGCGTTTTTCGCGGCGGAAAATCCCGGAAAACCGGTCGTACGGCGGCGCGCGAGCGATCGCTCGCGTGCAGGCCTCGCCCGAGCTGGAAAATGTGAAAATTAAAAGAAAATCGAGAGGTTTGAATTTTGATGCGAAATTTTTCTAAGTCCAAAAAATGTGAAAATCGTGAAAAATTAAAATTTTGTTTTTCTTTCGCAGGTCGCTAGTGCCGGTCGACAGCAACGCCCTGTGAAAGTTTCGCTGGAAAATTTGGAAAATTCGGGCAACGGCGCAGGAATTCAGCGATTTTTCGCTCTTGATCTGATCAATTAGTATGAAGATCTCGAGGTATAAGGTAACCTCGGTGTCGAAATTTGCTATGTAGGTGTACGCGACAAAAGCGTTTTTCGCGGCGGAAAATCCCGGAAAACCGGTCGTACGGCGGCGCGCGAGCGATCGCTCGCGTGCAGGCCTCGCCCGAGCTGGAAAATGTGAAAATTAAAAGAAAATCGGAAGGTTTGAATTTTGATGCGAAATTTTTCTAAGTCCCAAAAATGTGAAAATCGTGAAAAATTAAAATTTTGTTTTTCTTTCGCAGGTCGCTAGTGCCGGTCGAAAAGCGTTTTTCGCGGCGGAAAATCGCGGAAAACCGGTCGTACGGCGGCGCGCGAGCGATCGCTCGCGTGCAGGCCTCGCCCGAGCTGGAAAATGTGAAAATTAAAAGAAAATCGAGAGGTTTGAATTTTGATGCGAAATTTTTCTAAGTCCAAAAAATGTGAAAATCGTGAAAAATTAAAATTTTGTTTTTCTTTCGCAGGTCGCTAGTGCCGGTCGACAGCAACGCCCTGTGAAAGTTTCGCTGGAAAATTTGGAAAATTCGGGCAACGGCGCAGGAATTCAGCGATTTTTCGATATTGATCTGATCAATTAGTATGGAGATCTCGAGGTATAAGGTAACCTCGGTGTCGAAATTTCCTAAGTAGGTGTACGCGACAAAAGCGTTTTTCGCGGCGGAAAATCCCGGAAAACCGGTCGTACGGCGGCGCGCGAGCGATCGCTCGCGTGCAGGCCTCGCCCGAGCTGGAAAATGTGAAAATTAAAAGAAAATCGAGAGGTTTGAATTTTGATGCGAAATTTTTCTAAGTCCAAAAAATGTGAAAATCGTGAAAAATTAAAATTTTGTTTTTCTTTCGCAGGTCGCTAGTGCCGGTCGACAGCAACGCCCTGTGAAAGTTTCGCTGGAAAATTTGGAAAATTCGGGCAACGGCGCAGGAATTCTGCGATTTTTCGATATTGATCTGATCAATTAGTATGGAGATCTCGAGGTATAAGGTAACCTCGGTGTCGAAATTTCCTAAGTAGGTGTACGCGACAAAAGCGTTTTTCGCGGCGGAAAATCGCGGAAAACCGGTCGTACGGCGGCGCGCGAGCGATCGCTCGCGTGCAGGCCTCGCCCGAGCTGGAAAATGTGAAAACTAAAGGAAAATCTGGAAGTTTGAATTTTGATGCGAAATTTTTCTAAGTCCAAAAAATGTGAAAATCGTGAAAAATTAAAATTTTGTTTTTCTTTCGCAGGTCGCTAGTGCCGGTCGACAGCAACGCCCTGTGAAAGTTTCGCTGGAAAATTTGGAAAATTCGGGCAACGGCGCAGGAATTCTGCGATTTTTCGATATTGATCTGATCAATTAGTATGGAGATCTCGAGGTATAAGGTAACCTCGGTGTCGAAATTTCCTAAGTAGGTGTACGCGACAAAAGCGTTTTTCGCGGCGGAAAATCGCGGAAAACCGGTCGTACGGCGGCGCGCGAGCGATCGCTCGCGTGCAGGCCTCGCCCGAGCTGGAAAATGTGAAAACTAAAGGAAAATCTGAGAAGTTTGAATTTTGATGCGAAATTTTTCTAAGTCCAAAAAATGTGAAAATCGTGAAAAATTAAAATTTTGTTTTTCTTTCGCAGGTCGCTAGTGCCGGTCGACAGCAACGCCCTGTGAAAGTTTCGCTGGAAAATTTGGAAAATTCGGGCAACGGCGCAGGAATTCTGCGATTTTTCGATATTGATCTGATCAATTAGTATGGAGATCTCGAGGTATAAGGTAACCTCGGTGTCGAAATTTCCTAAGTAGGTGTACGCGACAAAAGCGTTTTTCGCGGCGGAAAATCGCGGAAAACCGGTCGTACGGCGGCGCGCGAGCGATCGCTCGCGTGCAGGCCTCGCCCGAGCTGGAAAATGTGAAAATTAAAGGAAAATCGAGAAGTTTGAATTTTGATGCGAAATTTTTCTAAGTCCAAAAAATGTGAAAATCGTGAAAAATTAAAATTTTGTTTTTCTTTCGCAGGTCGCTAGTGCCGGTCGACAGCAACGCCCTGTGAAAGTTTCGCTGGAAAATTTGGAAAATTCGGGCAACGGCGCAGGAATTCTGCGATTTTTCGATATTGATCTGATCAATTAGTATGGAGATCTCGAGGTATAAGGTAACCTCGGTGTCGAAATTTCCTAAGTAGGTGTACGCGACAAAAGCGTTTTTCGCGGCGGAAAATCCCGGAAAACCGGTCGTACGGCGGCGCGCGAGCGATCGCTCGCGTGCAGGCCTCGCCCGAGCTGGAAAATGTGAAAATTAAAAGAAAATCGAGAGGTTTGAATTTTGATGCGAAATTTTTCTAAGTCCAAAAAATGTGAAAATCGTGAAAAATTAAAATTTTGTTTTTCTTTCGCAGGTCGCTAGTGCCGGTCGACAGCAACGCCCTGTGAAAGTTTCGCTGGAAAATTTGGAAAATTCGGGCAACGGCGCAGGAATTCTGCGATTTTTCGATATTGATCTGATCAATTAGTATGGAGATCTCGAGGTATAAGGTAACCTCGGTGTCGAAATTTCCTAAGTAGGTGTACGCGACAAAAGCGTTTTTCGCGGCGGAAAATCCCGGAAAACCGGTCGTACGGCGGCGCGCGAGCGATCGCTCGCGTGCAGGCCTCGCCCGAGCTGGAAAATGTGAAAATTAAAAGAAAATCGAGAAGGTTTGAATTTTGATGCGAAATTTTTCTAAGTCCAAAAAATGTGAAAATCGTGAAAAATTAAAATTTTGTTTTTCTTTCGCAGGTCGCTAGTGCCGGTCGACAGCAACGCCCTGTGAAAGTTTCGCTGGAAAATTTGGAAAATTCGGGCAACGGCGCAGGAATTCTGCGATTTTTCGATATTGATCTGATCAATTAGTATGGAGATCTCGAGGTATAAGGTAACCTCGGTGTCGAAATTTCCTAAGTAGGTGTACGCGACAAAAGCGTTTTTCGCGGCGGAAAATCCCGGAAAACCGGTCGTACGGCGGCGCGCGAGCGATCGCTCGCGTGCAGGCCTCGCCCGAGCTGGAAAATGTGAAAATTAAAAGAAAATCGAGAGGTTTGAATTTTGATGCGAAATTTTTCTAAGTCCAAAAAATGTGAAAATCGTGAAAAATTAAAATTTTGTTTTTCTTTCGCAGGTCGCTAGTGCCGGTCGACAGCAACGCCCTGTGAAAGTTTCGCTGGAAAATTTGGAAAATTCGGGCAACGGCGCAGGAATTCTGCGATTTTTCGATATTGATCTGATCAATTAGTATGGAGATCTCGAGGTATAAGGTAACCTCGGTGTCGAAATTTCCTAAGTAGGTGTACGCGACAAAAGCGTTTTTCGCGGCGGAAAATCCCGGAAAACCGGTCGTACGGCGGCGCGCGAGCGATCGCTCGCGTGCAGGCCTCGCCCGAGCTGGAAAATGTGAAAATTAAAAGAAAATCGAGAGGTTTGAATTTTGATGCGAAATTTTTCTAAGTCCAAAAAATGTGAAAATCGTGAAAAATTAAAATTTTGTTTTTCTTTCGCAGGTCGCTAGTGCCGGTCGACAGCAACGCCCTGTGAAAGTTTCGCTGGAAAATTTGGAAAATTCGGGCAACGGCGCAGGAATTCTGCGATTTTTCGATATTGATCTGATCAATTAGTATGGAGATCTCGAGGTATAAGGTAACCTCGGTGTCGAAATTTCCTAAGTAGGTGTACGCGACAAAAGCGTTTTTCGCGGCGGAAAATCCCGGAAAACCGGTCGTACGGCGGCGCGCGAGCGATCGCTCGCGTGCAGGCCTCGCCCGAGCTGGAAAATGTGAAAATTAAAAGAAAATCGAGAGGTTTGAATTTTGATGCGAAATTTTTCTAAGTCCAAAAAATGTGAAAATCGTGAAAAATTAAAATTTTGTTTTTCTTTCGCAGGTCGCTAGTGCCGGTCGACAGCAACGCCCTGTGAAAGTTTCGCTGGAAAATTTGGAAAATTCGGGCAACGGCGCAGGAATTCTGCGATTTTTCGATATTGATCTGATCAATTAGTATGGAGATCTCGAGGTATAAGGTAACCTCGGTGTCGAAATTTCCTAAGTAGGTGTACGCGACAAAAGCGTTTTTCGCGGCGGAAAATCCCGGAAAACCGGTCGTACGGCGGCGCGCGAGCGATCGCTCGCGTGCAGGCCTCGCCCGAGCTGGAAAATGTGAAAATTAAAAGAAAATCGAGAGGTTTGAATTTTGATGCGAAATTTTTCTAAGTCCAAAAAATGTGAAAATCGTGAAAAATTAAAATTTTGTTTTTCTTTCGCAGGTCGCTAGTGCCGGTCGACAGCAACGCCCTGTGAAAGTTTCGCTGGAAAATTTGGAAAATTCGGGCAACGGCGCAGGAATTCTGCGATTTTTCGATATTGATCTGATCAATTAGTATGGAGATCTCGAGGTATAAGGTAACCTCGGTGTCGAAATTTCCTAAGTAGGTGTACGCGACAAAAGCGTTTTTCGCGGCGGAAAATCCCGGAAAACCGGTCGTACGGCGGCGCGCGAGCGATCGCTCGCGTGCAGGCCTCGCCCGAGCTGGAAAATGTGAAAATTAAAAGAAAATCGAGAGGTTTGAATTTTGATGCGAAATTTTTCTAAGTCCAAAAAATGTGAAAATCGTGAAAAATTAAAATTTTGTTTTTCTTTCGCAGGTCGCTAGTGCCGGTCGACAGCAACGCCCTGTGAAAGTTTCGCTGGAAAATTTGGAAAATTCGGGCAACGGCGCAGGAATTCTGCGATTTTTCGATATTGATCTGATCAATTAGTATGGAGATCTCGAGGTATAAGGTAACCTCGGTGTCGAAATTTCCTAAGTAGGTGTACGCGACAAAAGCGTTTTTCGCGGCGGAAAATCCCGGAAAACCGGTCGTACGGCGGCGCGCGAGCGATCGCTCGCGTGCAGGCCTCGCCCGAGCTGGAAAATGTGAAAATTAAAAGAAAATCGAGAGGTTTGAATTTTGATGCGAAATTTTTCTAAGTCCAAAAAATGTGAAAATCGTGAAAAATTAAAATTTTGTTTTTCTTTCGCAGGTCGCTAGTGCCGGTCGACAGCAACGCCCTGTGAAAGTTTCGCTGGAAAATTTGGAAAATTCGGGCAACGGCGCAGGAATTCTGCGATTTTTCGATATTGATCTGATCAATTAGTATGGAGATCTCGAGGTATAAGGTAACCTCGGTGTCGAAATTTCCTAAGTAGGTGTACGCGACAAAAGCGTTTTTCGCGGCGGAAAATCCCGGAAAACCGGTCGTACGGCGGCGCGCGAGCGATCGCTCGCGTGCAGGCCTCGCCCGAGCTGGAAAATGTGAAAATTAAAAGAAAATCGAGAGGTTTGAATTTTGATGCGAAATTTTTCTAAGTCCAAAAAATGTGAAAATCGTGAAAAATTAAAATTTTGTTTTTCTTTCGCAGGTCGCTAGTGCCGGTCGACAGCAACGCCCTGTGAAAGTTTCGCTGGAAAATTTGGAAAATTCGGGCAACGGCGCAGGAATTCTGCGATTTTTCGATATTGATCTGATCAATTAGTATGGAGATCTCGAGGTATAAGGTAACCTCGGTGTCGAAATTTCCTAAGTAGGTGTACGCGACAAAAGCGTTTTTCGCGGCGGAAAATCCCGGAAAACCGGTCGTACGGCGGCGCGCGAGCGATCGCTCGCGTGCAGGCCTCGCCCGAGCTGGAAAATGTGAAAATTAAAAGAAAATCGAGAGGTTTGAATTTTGATGCGAAATTTTTCTAAGTCCAAAAAATGTGAAAATCGTGAAAAATTAAAATTTTGTTTTTCTTTCGCAGGTCGCTAGTGCCGGTCGACAGCAACGCCCTGTGAAAGTTTCGCTGGAAAATTTGGAAAATTCGGGCAACGGCGCAGGAATTCTGCGATTTTTCGATATTGATCTGATCAATTAGTATGGAGATCTCGAGGTATAAGGTAACCTCGGTGTCGAAATTTCCTAAGTAGGTGTACGCGACAAAAGCGTTTTTCGCGGCGGAAAATCCCGGAAAACCGGTCGTACGGCGGCGCGCGAGCGATCGCTCGCGTGCAGGCCTCGCCCGAGCTGGAAAATGTGAAAATTAAAAGAAAATCGAGAGGTTTGAATTTTGATGCGAAATTTTTCTAAGTCCAAAAAATGTGAAAATCGTGAAAAATTAAAATTTTGTTTTTCTTTCGCAGGTCGCTAGTGCCGGTCGACAGCAACGCCCTGTGAAAGTTTCGCTGGAAAATTTGGAAAATTCGGGCAACGGCGCAGGAATTCTGCGATTTTTCGATATTGATCTGATCAATTAGTATGGAGATCTCGAGGTATAAGGTAACCTCGGTGTCGAAATTTCCTAAGTAGGTGTACGCGACAAAAGCGTTTTTCGCGGCGGAAAATCCCGGAAAACCGGTCGTACGGCGGCGCGCGAGCGATCGCTCGCGTGCAGGCCTCGCCCGAGCTGGAAAATGTGAAAATTAAAAGAAAATCGAGAGGTTTGAATTTTGATGCGAAATTTTTCTAAGTCCAAAAAATGTGAAAATCGTGAAAAATTAAAATTTTGTTTTTCTTTCGCAGGTCGCTAGTGCCGGTCGACAGCAACGCCCTGTGAAAGTTTCGCTGGAAAATTTGGAAAATTCGGGCAACGGCGCAGGAATTCTGCGATTTTTCGATATTGATCTGATCAATTAGTATGGAGATCTCGAGGTATAAGGTAACCTCGGTGTCGAAATTTCCTAAGTAGGTGTACGCGACAAAAGCGTTTTTCGCGGCGGAAAATCCCGGAAAACCGGTCGTACGGCGGCGCGCGAGCGATCGCTCGCGTGCAGGCCTCGCCCGAGCTGGAAAATGTGAAAATTAAAAGAAAATCGAGAGGTTTGAATTTTGATGCGAAATTTTTCTAAGTCCAAAAAATGTGAAAATCGTGAAAAATTAAAATTTTGTTTTTCTTTCGCAGGTCGCTAGTGCCGGTCGACAGCAACGCCCTGTGAAAGTTTCGCTGGAAAATTTGGAAAATTCGGGCAACGGCGCAGGAATTCTGCGATTTTTCGATATTGATCTGATCAATTAGTATGGAGATCTCGAGGTATAAGGTAACCTCGGTGTCGAAATTTCCTAAGTAGGTGTACGCGACAAAAGCGTTTTTCGCGGCGGAAAATCCCGGAAAACCGGTCGTACGGCGGCGCGCGAGCGATCGCTCGCGTGCAGGCCTCGCCCGAGCTGGAAAATGTGAAAATTAAAAGAAAATCGAGAGGTTTGAATTTTGATGCGAAATTTTTCTAAGTCCAAAAAATGTGAAAATCGTGAAAAATTAAAATTTTGTTTTTCTTTCGCAGGTCGCTAGTGCCGGTCGACAGCAACGCCCTGTGAAAGTTTCGCTGGAAAATTTGGAAAATTCGGGCAACGGCGCAGGAATTCTGCGATTTTTCGATATTGATCTGATCAATTAGTATGGAGATCTCGAGGTATAAGGTAACCTCGGTGTCGAAATTTCCTAAGTAGGTGTACGCGACAAAAGCGTTTTTCGCGGCGGAAAATCCCGGAAAACCGGTCGTACGGCGGCGCGCGAGCGATCGCTCGCGTGCAGGCCTCGCCCGAGCTGGAAAATGTGAAAATTAAAAGAAAATCGAGAGGTTTGAATTTTGATGCGAAATTTTTCTAAGTCCAAAAAATGTGAAAATCGTGAAAAATTAAAATTTTGTTTTTCTTTCGCAGGTCGCTAGTGCCGGTCGACAGCAACGCCCTGTGAAAGTTTCGCTGGAAAATTTGGAAAATTCGGGCAACGGCGCAGGAATTCTGCGATTTTTCGATATTGATCTGATCAATTAGTATGGAGATCTCGAGGTATAAGGTAACCTCGGTGTCGAAATTTCCTAAGTAGGTGTACGCGACAAAAGCGTTTTTCGCGGCGGAAAATCCCGGAAAACCGGTCGTACGGCGGCGCGCGCGCGATCGCTCGCGTGCAGGCCTCGCCCGAGCTGGAAAATGTGAAAATTAAAAGAAAATCGAGAGGTTTGAATTTTGATGCGAAATTTTTCTAAGTCCCAAAAATGTGAAAATCGTGAAAAATTAAAATTTTGTTTTTCTTTCGCAGGTCGCTAGTGCCGGTCGACAGCAACGCCCTGTGAAAGTTTCGCTGGAAAATTTGGAAAATTCGGGCAACGGCGCAGGAATTCAGCGATTTTTCGCTATTGATCTGATCAATTAGTATGAAGATCTCGAGGTATAAGGTAACCTCGGTGTCGAAATTTGCTAAGTAGGTATACGCGACAAAAGCGTTTTTCGCGGCGGAAAATCCCGGAAAACCGGTCGTACGGCGGCGCGCGCGCGATCGCTCGCGTGCAGGCCTCGCCCGAGCTGGAAAATGTGAAAATTAAAAGAAAATCGAGAGGTTTGAATTTTGATGCGAAATTTTTCTAAGTCCCAAAAATGTGAAAATCGTGAAAAATTAAAATTTTGTTTTTCTTTCGCAGGTCGCTAGTGCCGGTCGACAGCAACGCCCTGTGAAAGTTTCGCTGGAAAATTTGGAAAATTCGGGCAACGGCGCAGGAATTCAGCGATTTTTCGCTATTGATCTGATCAATTAGTATGAAGATCTCGAGGTATAAGGTAACCTCGGTGTCGAAATTTGCTAAGTAGGTATACGCGACAAAAGCGTTTTTCGCGGCGGAAAATCCCGGAAAACCGGTCGTACGGCGGCGCGCGCGCGATCGCTCGCGTGCAGGCCTCGCCCGAGCTGGAAAATGTGAAAATTAAAAGAAAATCGAGAGGTTTGAATTTTGATGCGAAATTTTTCTAAGTCCCAAAAATGTGAAAATCGTGAAAAATTAAAATTTTGTTTTTCTTTCGCAGGTCGCTAGTGCCGGTCGACAGCAACGCCCTGTGAAAGTTTCGCTGGAAAATTTGGAAAATTCGGGCAACGGCGCAGGAATTCAGCGATTTTTCGCTATTGATCTGATCAATTAGTATGAAGATCTCGAGGTATAAGGTAACCTCGGTGTCGAAATTTGCTAAGTAGGTGCCGGTCGACAGCAACGCCCTGTGAAAGTTTCGCTGGAAAATTTGGAAAATTCGGGCAACGGCGCAGGAATTCAGCGATTTTTCGCTATTGATCTGATCAATTAGTATGAAGATCTCGAGGTATAAGGTAACCTCGGTGTCGAAATTTGCCTAAGTAGGTATACGCGACAAAAGCGTTTTTCGCGGCGGAAAATCCCGGAAAACCGGTCGTACGGCGGCGCGCGAGCGATCGCTCGCGTGCAGGCCTCGCCCGAGCTGGAAAATGTGAAAATTAAAAGAAAATCGAGAGGTTTGAATTTTGATGCGAAATTTTTCTAAGTCCAAAAAATGTGAAAATCGTGAAAAATTAAAATTTTGTTTTTCTTTCGCAGGTCGCTAGTGCCGGTCGACAGCAACGCCCTGTGAAAGTTTCGCTGGAAAATTTGGAAAATTCGGGCAACGGCGCAGGAATTCTGCGATTTTTCGCTATTGATCTGATCAATTAGTATGAAGATCTCGAGGTATAAGGTAACCTCGGTGTCGAAATTTCCTAAGTAGGTATACGCGACAAAAGCGTTTTTCGCGGCGGAAAATCCCGGAAAACCGGTCGTACGGCGGCGCGCGAGCGATCGCTCGCGTGCAGGCCTCGCCCGAGCTGGAAAATGTGAAAATTAAAAGAAAATCGAGAGGTTTGAATTTTGATGCGAAATTTTTCTAAGTCCAAAAAATGTGAAAATCGTGAAAAATTAAAATTTTGTTTTTCTTTCGCAGGTCGCTAGTGCCGGTCGACAGCAACGCCCTGTGAAAGTTTCGCTGGAAAATTTGGAAAATTCGGGCAACGGCGCAGGAATTCAGCGATTTTTCGCTATTGATCTGATCAATTAGTATGAAGATCTCGAGGTATAAGGTAACCTCGGTGTCGAAATTTGCCTAAGTAGGTATACGCGACAAAAGCGTTTTTCGCGGCGGAAAATCCCGGAAAACCGGTCGTACGGCGGCGCGCGAGCGATCGCTCGCGTGCAGGCCTCGCCCGAGCTGGAAAATGTGAAAATTAAAAGAAAATCGAGAGGTTTGAATTTTGATGCGAAATTTTTCTAAGTCCAAAAAATGTGAAAATCGTGAAAAATTAAAATTTTGTTTTTCTTTCGCAGGTCGCTAGTGCCGGTCGACAGCAACGCCCTGTGAAAGTTTCGCTGGAAAATTTGGAAAATTCGGGCAACGGCGCAGGAATTCAGCGATTTTTCGCTATTGATCTGATCAATTAGTATGAAGATCTCGAGGTATAAGGTAACCTCGGTGTCGAAATTTGCCTAAGTAGGTATACGCGACAAAAGCGTTTTTCGCGGCGGAAAATCCCGGAAAACCGGTCGTACGGCGGCGCGCGAGCGATCGCTCGCGTGCAGGCCTCGCCCGAGCTGGAAAATGTGAAAATTAAAAGAAAATCGAGAGGTTTGAATTTTGATGCGAAATTTTTCTAAGTCCAAAAAATGTGAAAATCGTGAAAAATTAAAATTTTGTTTTTCTTTCGCAGGTCGCTAGTGCCGGTCGACAGCAACGCCCTGTGAAAGTTTCGCTGGAAAATTTGGAAAATTCGGGCAACGGCGCAGGAATTCAGCGATTTTTCGCTATTGATCTGATCAATTAGTATGAAGATCTCGAGGTATAAGGTAACCTCGGTGTCGAAATTTGCCTAAGTAGGTATACGCGACAAAAGCGTTTTTCGCGGCGGAAAATCCCGGAAAACCGGTCGTACGGCGGCGCGCGAGCGATCGCTCGCGTGCAGGCCTCGCCCGAGCTGGAAAATGTGAAAATTAAAAGAAAATCGAGAGGTTTGAATTTTGATGCGAAATTTTTCTAAGTCCAAAAAATGTGAAAATCGTGAAAAATTAAAATTTTGTTTTTCTTTCGCAGGTCGCTAGTGCCGGTCGACAGCAACGCCCTGTGAAAGTTTCGCTGGAAAATTTGGAAAATTCGGGCAACGGCGCAGGAATTCAGCGATTTTTCGCTATTGATCTGATCAATTAGTATGAAGATCTCGAGGTATAAGGTAACCTCGGTGTCGAAATTTGCCTAAGTAGGTATACGCGACAAAAGCGTTTTTCGCGGCGGAAAATCCCGGAAAACCGGTCGTACGGCGGCGCGCGAGCGATCGCTCGCGTGCAGGCCTCGCCCGAGCTGGAAAATGTGAAAATTAAAAGAAAATCGAGAGGTTTGAATTTTGATGCGAAATTTTTCTAAGTCCAAAAAATGTGAAAATCGTGAAAAATTAAAATTTTGTTTTTCTTTCGCAGGTCGCTAGTGCCGGTCGACAGCAACGCCCTGTGAAAGTTTCGCTGGAAAATTTGGAAAATTCGGGCAACGGCGCAGGAATTCAGCGATTTTTCGCTATTGATCTGATCAATTAGTATGAAGATCTCGAGGTATAAGGTAACCTCGGTGTCGAAATTTGCCTAAGTAGGTATACGCGACAAAAGCGTTTTTCGCGGCGGAAAATCCCGGAAAACCGGTCGTACGGCGGCGCGCGAGCGATCGCTCGCGTGCAGGCCTCGCCCGAGCTGGAAAATGTGAAAATTAAAAGAAAATCGAGAGGTTTGAATTTTGATGCGAAATTTTTCTAAGTCCAAAAAATGTGAAAATCGTGAAAAATTAAAATTTTGTTTTTCTTTCGCAGGTCGCTAGTGCCGGTCGACAGCAACGCCCTGTGAAAGTTTCGCTGGAAAATTTGGAAAATTCGGGCAACGGCGCAGGAATTCAGCGATTTTTCGCTATTGATCTGATCAATTAGTATGAAGATCTCGAGGTATAAGGTAACCTCGGTGTCGAAATTTCCTAAGTAGGTATACGCGACAAAAGCGTTTTTCGCGGCGGAAAATCCCGGAAAACCGGTCGTACGGCGGCGCGCGAGCGATCGCTCGCGTGCAGGCCTCGCCCGAGCTGGAAAATGTGAAAATTAAAAGAAAATCGAGAGGTTTGAATTTTGATGCGAAATTTTTCTAAGTCCAAAAAATGTGAAAATCGTGAAAAATTAAAATTTTGTTTTTCTTTCGCAGGTCGCTAGTGCCGGTCGACAGCAACGCCCTGTGAAAGTTTCGCTGGAAAATTTGGAAAATTCGGGCAACGGCGCAGGAATTCAGCGATTTTTCGCTATTGATCTGATCAATTAGTATGAAGATCTCGAGGTATAAGGTAACCTCGGTGTCGAAATTTGCCTAAGTAGGTATACGCGACAAAAGCGTTTTTCGCGGCGGAAAATCCCGGAAAACCGGTCGTACGGCGGCGCGCGAGCGATCGCTCGCGTGCAGGCCTCGCCCGAGCTGGAAAATGTGAAAATTAAAAGAAAATCGAGAGGTTTGAATTTTGATGCGAAATTTTTCTAAGTCCAAAAAATGTGAAAATCGTGAAAAATTAAAATTTTGTTTTTCTTTCGCAGGTCGCTAGTGCCGGTCGACAGCAACGCCCTGTGAAAGTTTCGCTGGAAAATTTGGAAAATTCGGGCAACGGCGCAGGAATTCAGCGATTTTTCGCTATTGATCTGATCAATTAGTATGGAAGATCTCGAGGTATAAGGTAACCTCGGTGTCGAAATTTCCTAAGTAGGTATACGCGACAAAAGCGTTTTTCGCGGCGGAAAATCCCGGAAAACCGGTCGTACGGCGGCGCGCGAGCGATCGCTCGCGTGCAGGCCTCGCCCGAGCTGGAAAATGTGAAAATTAAAAGAAAATCGAGAGGTTTGAATTTTGATGCGAAATTTTTCTAAGTCCAAAAAATGTGAAAATCGTGAAAAATTAAAATTTTGTTTTTCTTTCGCAGGTCGCTAGTGCCGGTCGACAGCAACGCCCTGTGAAAGTTTCGCTGGAAAATTTGGAAAATTCGGGCAACGGCGCAGGAATTCAGCGATTTTTCGCTATTGATCTGATCAATTAGTATGAAGATCTCGAGGTATAAGGTAACCTCGGTGTCGAAATTTGCTAAGTAGGTATACGCGACAAAAGCGTTTTTCGCGGCGGAAAATCCCGGAAAACCGGTCGTACGGCGGCGCGCGAGCGATCGCTCGCGTGCAGGCCTCGCCCGAGCTGGAAAATGTGAAAATTAAAAGAAAATCGAGAGGTTTGAATTTTGATGCGAAATTTTTCTAAGTCCAAAAAATGTGAAAATCGTGAAAAATTAAAATTTTGTTTTTCTTTCGCAGGTCGCTAGTGCCGGTCGACAGCAACGCCCTGTGAAAGTTTCGCTGGAAAATTTGGAAAATTCGGGCAACGGCGCAGGAATTCAGCGATTTTTCGCTATTGATCTGATCAATTAGTATGAAGATCTCGAGGTATAAGGTAACCTCGGTGTCGAAATTTCCTAAGTAGGTATACGCGACAAAAGCGTTTTTCGCGGCGGAAAATCCCGGAAAACCGGTCGTACGGCGGCGCGCGAGCGATCGCTCGCGTGCAGGCCTCGCCCGAGCTGGAAAATGTGAAAATTAAAAGAAAATCGAG
Organism: Erebia palarica; assembly: GCA_964035005.1. NCBI lineage: Eukaryota > Metazoa > Arthropoda > Insecta > Lepidoptera > Nymphalidae > Erebia > Erebia palarica. The sequence continues at coordinate 21,941,422 of OZ035995.1, forward strand.
AGGTTTGAATTTTGATGCGAAATTTTTCTAAGTCCAAAAAATGTGAAAATCGTGAAAAATTAAAATTTTGTTTTTCTTTCGCAGGTCGCTAGTGCCGGTCGACAGCAACGCCCTGTGAAAGTTTCGCTGGAAAATTTGGAAAATTCGGGCAACGGCGCAGGAATTCAGCGATTTTTCGCTATTGATCTGATCAATTAGTATGAAGATCTCGAGGTATAAGGTAACCTCGGTGTCGAAATTTGCTAAGTAGGTATACGCGACAAAAGCGTTTTTCGCGGCGGAAAATCCCGGAAAACCGGTCGTACGGCGGCGCGCGAGCGATCGCTCGCGTGCAGGCCTCGCCCGAGCTGGAAAATGTGAAAATTAAAAGAAAATCGAGAGGTTTGAATTTTGATGCGAAATTTTTCTAAGTCCAAAAAATGTGAAAATCGTGAAAAATTAAAATTTTGTTTTTCTTTCGCAGGTCGCTAGTGCCGGTCGACAGCAACGCCCTGTGAAAGTTTCGCTGGAAAATTTGGAAAATTCGGGCAACGGCGCAGGAATTCTGCGATTTTTCGCTATTGATCTGATCAATTAGTATGAAGATCTCGAGGTATAAGGTAACCTCGGTGTCGAAATTTGCCTAAGTAGGTATACGCGACAAAAGCGTTTTTCGCGGCGGAAAATCCCGGAAAACCGGTCGTACGGCGGCGCGCGAGCGATCGCTCGCGTGCAGGCCTCGCCCGAGCTGGAAAATGTGAAAATTAAAAGAAAATCGAGAGGTTTGAATTTTGATGCGAAATTTTTCTAAGTCCAAAAAATGTGAAAATCGTGAAAAATTAAAATTTTGTTTTTCTTTCGCAGGTCGCTAGTGCCGGTCGACAGCAACGCCCTGTGAAAGTTTCGCTGGAAAATTTGGAAAATTCGGGCAACGGCGCAGGAATTCAGCGATTTTTCGCTATTGATCTGATCAATTAGTATGGAAGATCTCGAGGTATAAGGTAACCTCGGTGTCGAAATTTCCTAAGTAGGTATACGCGACAAAAGCGTTTTTCGCGGCGGAAAATCCCGGAAAACCGGTCGTACGGCGGCGCGCGAGCGATCGCTCGCGTGCAGGCCTCGCCCGAGCTGGAAAATGTGAAAATTAAAAGAAAATCGAGAGGTTTGAATTTTGATGCGAAATTTTTCTAAGTCCAAAAAATGTGAAAATCGTGAAAAATTAAAATTTTGTTTTTCTTTCGCAGGTCGCTAGTGCCGGTCGACAGCAACGCCCTGTGAAAGTTTCGCTGGAAAATTTGGAAAATTCGGGCAACGGCGCAGGAATTCTGCGATTTTTCGATATTGATCTGATCAATTAGTATGAAGATCTCGAGGTATAAGGTAACCTCGGTGTCGAAATTTGCCTAAGTAGGTATACGCGACAAAAGCGTTTTTCGCGGCGGAAAATCCCGGAAAACCGGTCGTACGGCGGCGCGCGAGCGATCGCTCGCGTGCAGGCCTCGCCCGAGCTGGAAAATGTGAAAATTAAAAGAAAATCGAGAGGTTTGAATTTTGATGCGAAATTTTTCTAAGTCCAAAAAATGTGAAAATCGTGAAAAATTAAAATTTTGTTTTTCTTTCGCAGGTCGCTAGTGCCGGTCGACAGCAACGCCCTGTGAAAGTTTCGCTGGAAAATTTGGAAAATTCGGGCAACGGCGCAGGAATTCAGCGATTTTTCGCTATTGATCTGATCAATTAGTATGGAAGATCTCGAGGTATAAGGTAACCTCGGTGTCGAAATTTGCCTAAGTAGGTATACGCGACAAAAGCGTTTTTCGCGGCGGAAAATCCCGGAAAACCGGTCGTACGGCGGCGCGCGAGCGATCGCTCGCGTGCAGGCCTCGCCCGAGCTGGAAAATGTGAAAATTAAAAGAAAATCGAGAGGTTTGAATTTTGATGCGAAATTTTTCTAAGTCCAAAAAATGTGAAAATCGTGAAAAATTAAAATTTTGTTTTTCTTTCGCAGGTCGCTAGTGCCGGTCGACAGCAACGCCCTGTGAAAGTTTCGCTGGAAAATTTGGAAAATTCGGGCAACGGCGCAGGAATTCAGCGATTTTTCGATATTGATCTGATCAATTAGTATGAAGATCTCGAGGTATAAGGTAACCTCGGTGTCGAAATTTGCCTAAGTAGGTATACGCGACAAAAGCGTTTTTCGCGGCGGAAAATCCCGGAAAACCGGTCGTACGGCGGCGCGCGAGCGATCGCTCGCGTGCAGGCCTCGCCCGAGCTGGAAAATGTGAAAATTAAAAGAAAATCGAGAGGTTTGAATTTTGATGCGAAATTTTTCTAAGTCCAAAAAATGTGAAAATCGTGAAAAATTAAAATTTTGTTTTTCTTTCGCAGGTCGCTAGTGCCGGTCGACAGCAACGCCCTGTGAAAGTTTCGCTGGAAAATTTGGAAAATTCGGGCAACGGCGCAGGAATTCAGCGATTTTTCGCTATTGATCTGATCAATTAGTATGAAGATCTCGAGGTATAAGGTAACCTCGGTGTCGAAATTTGCTAAGTAGGTATACGCGACAAAAGCGTTTTTCGCGGCGGAAAATCCCGGAAAACCGGTCGTACGGCGGCGCGCGAGCGATCGCTCGCGTGCAGGCCTCGCCCGAGCTGGAAAATGTGAAAATTAAAAGAAAATCGAGAGGTTTGAATTTTGATGCGAAATTTTTCTAAGTCCAAAAAATGTGAAAATCGTGAAAAATTAAAATTTTGTTTTTCTTTCGCAGGTCGCTAGTGCCGGTCGACAGCAACGCCCTGTGAAAGTTTCGCTGGAAAATTTGGAAAATTCGGGCAACGGCGCAGGAATTCAGCGATTTTTCGCTATTGATCTGATCAATTAGTATGAAGATCTCGAGGTATAAGGTAACCTCGGTGTCGAAATTTGCTAAGTAGGTATACGCGACAAAAGCGTTTTTCGCGGCGGAAAATCCCGGAAAACCGGTCGTACGGCGGCGCGCGCGCGATCGCTCGCGTGCAGGCCTCGCCCGAGCTGGAAAATGTGAAAATTAAAAGAAAATCGAGAGGTTTGAATTTTGATGCGAAATTTTTCTAAGTCCAAAAAATGTGAAAATCGTGAAAAATTAAAATTTTGTTTTTCTTTCGCAGGTCGCTAGTGCCGGTCGACAGCAACGCCCTGTGAAAGTTTCGCTGGAAAATTTGGAAAATTCGGGCAACGGCGCAGGAATTCAGCGATTTTTCGCTATTGATCTGATCAATTAGTATGGAAGATCTCGAGGTATAAGGTAACCTCGGTGTCGAAATTTGCTAAGTAGGTATACGCGACAAAAGCGTTTTTCGCGGCGGAAAATCCCGGAAAACCGGTCGTACGGCGGCGCGCGCGCGATCGCTCGCGTGCAGGCCTCGCCCGAGCTGGAAAATGTGAAAATTAAAAGAAAATCGAGAGGTTTGAATTTTGATGCGAAATTTTTCTAAGTCCAAAAAATGTGAAAATCGTGAAAAATTAAAATTTTGTTTTTCTTTCGCAGGTCGCTAGTGCCGGTCGACAGCAACGCCCTGTGAAAGTTTCGCTGGAAAATTTGGAAAATTCGGGCAACGGCGCAGGAATTCTGCGATTTTTCGATATTGATCTGATCAATTAGTATGGAGATCTCGAGGTATAAGGTAACCTCGGTGTCGAAATTTGCTAAGTAGGTATACGCGACAAAAGCGTTTTTCGCGGCGGAAAATCCCGGAAAACCGGTCGTACGGCGGCGCGCGAGCGATCGCTCGCGTGCAGGCCTCGCCCGAGCTGGAAAATGTGAAAATTAAAAGAAAATCGAGAGGTTTGAATTTTGATGCGAAATTTTTCTAAGTCCAAAAAATGTGAAAATCGTGAAAAATTAAAATTTTGTTTTTCTTTCGCAGGTCGCTAGTGCCGGTCGACAGCAACGCCCTGTGAAAGTTTCGCTGGAAAATTTGGAAAATTCGGGCAACGGCGCAGGAATTCTGCGATTTTTCGATATTGATCTGATCAATTAGTATGGAGATCTCGAGGTATAAGGTAACCTCGGTGTCGAAATTTGCTAAGTAGGTATACGCGACAAAAGCGTTTTTCGCGGCGGAAAATCGCGGAAAACCGGTCGTACGGCGGCGCGCGCGCGATCGCTCGCGTGCAGGCCTCGCCCGAGCTGGAAAATGTGAAAATTAAAAGAAAATCGAGAGGTTTGAATTTTGATGCGAAATTTTTCTAAGTCCAAAAAATGTGAAAATCGTGAAAAATTAAAATTTTGTTTTTCTTTCGCAGGTCGCTAGTGCCGGTCGACAGCAACGCCCTGTGAAAGTTTCGCTGGAAAATTTGGAAAATTCGGGCAACGGCGCAGGAATTCTGCGATTTTTCGATATTGATCTGATCAATTAGTATGGAAGATCTCGAGGTATAAGGTAACCTCGGTGTCGAAATTTGCTAAGTAGGTATACGCGACAAAAGCGTTTTTCGCGGCGGAAAATCCCGGAAAACCGGTCGTACGGCGGCGCGCGCGCGATCGCTCGCGTGCAGGCCTCGCCCGAGCTGGAAAATGTGAAAATTAAAAGAAAATCGAGAGGTTTGAATTTTGATGCGAAATTTTTCTAAGTCCAAAAAATGTGAAAATCGTGAAAAATTAAAATTTTGTTTTTCTTTCGCAGGTCGCTAGTGCCGGTCGACAGCAACGCCCTGTGAAAGTTTCGCTGGAAAATTTGGAAAATTCGGGCAACGGCGCAGGAATTCTGCGATTTTTCGATATTGATCTGATCAATTAGTATGGAAGATCTCGAGGTATAAGGTAACCTCGGTGTCGAAATTTGCTAAGTAGGTATACGCGACAAAAGCGTTTTTCGCGGCGGAAAATCGCGGAAAACCGGTCGTACGGCGGCGCGCGCGCGATCGCTCGCGTGCAGGCCTCGCCCGAGCTGGAAAATGTGAAAATTAAAAGAAAATCGAGAGGTTTGAATTTTGATGCGAAATTTTTCTAAGTCCAAAAAATGTGAAAATCGTGAAAAATTAAAATTTTGTTTTTCTTTCGCAGGTCGCTAGTGCCGGTCGACAGCAACGCCCTGTGAAAGTTTCGCTGGAAAATTTGGAAAATTCGGGCAACGGCGCAGGAATTCTGCGATTTTTCGATATTGATCTGATCAATTAGTATGGAGATCTCGAGGTATAAGGTAACCTCGGTGTCGAAATTTGCTAAGTAGGTATACGCGACAAAAGCGTTTTTCGCGGCGGAAAATCGCGGAAAACCGGTCGTACGGCGGCGCGCGCGCGATCGCTCGCGTGCAGGCCTCGCCCGAGCTGGAAAATGTGAAAATTAAAAGAAAATCGAGAGGTTTGAATTTTGATGCGAAATTTTTCTAAGTCCAAAAAATGTGAAAATCGTGAAAAATTAAAATTTTGTTTTTCTTTCGCAGGTCGCTAGTGCCGGTCGACAGCAACGCCCTGTGAAAGTTTCGCTGGAAAATTTGGAAAATTCGGGCAACGGCGCAGGAATTCAGCGATTTTTCGCTATTGATCTGATCA
>OZ035996.1:0-10000 GCA_964035005.1 Erebia palarica
CTAACCTAACCTAACCTAACCTAACCTAACCTAACCTAACCTAACCTAACCTAACCTAACCTAACCTAACCTAACCTAACCTAACCTAACCTAACCTAACCTAACCTAACCTAACCTAACCTAACCTAACCTAACCTAACCTAACCTAACCTAACCTAACCTAACCTAACCTAACCTAACCTAACCTAACCTAACCTAACCTAACCTAACCTAACCTAACCTAACCTAACCTAACCTAACCTAACCTAACCTAACCTAACCTAACCTAACCTAACCTAACCTAACCTAACCTAACCTAACCTAACCTAACCTAACCTAACCTAACCTAACCTAACCTAACCTAACCTAACCTAACCTAACCTAACCTAACCTAACCTAACCTAACCTAACCTAACCTAACCTAACCTAACCTAACCTAACCTAACCTAACCTAACCTAACCTAACCTAACCTAACCTAACCTAACCTAACCTAACCTAACCTAACCTAACCTAACCTAACCTAACCTAACCTAACCTAACCTAACCTAACCTAACCTAACCTAACCTAACCTAACCTAACCTAACCTAACCTAACCTAACCTAACCTAACCTAACCTAACCTAACCTAACCTAACCTAACCTAACCTAACCTAACCTAACCTAACCTAACCTAACCTAACCTAACCTAACCTAACCTAACCTAACCTAACCTAACCTAACCTAACCTAACCTAACCTAACCTAACCTAACCTAACCTAACCTAACCTAACCTAACCTAACCTAACCTAACCTAACCTAACCTAACCTAACCTAACCTAACCTAACCTAACCTAACCTAACCTAACCTAACCTAACCTAACCTAACCTAACCTAACCTAACCTAACCTAACCTAACCTAACCTAACCTAACCTAACCTAACCTAACCTAACCTAACCTAACCTAACCTAACCTAACCTAACCTAACCTAACCTAACCTAACCTAACCTAACCTAACCTAACCTAACCTAACCTAACCTAACCTAACCTAACCTAACCTAACCTAACCTAACCTAACCTAACCTAACCTAACCTAACCTAACCTAACCTAACCTAACCTAACCTAACCTAACCTAACCTAACCTAACCTAACCTAACCTAACCTAACCTAACCTAACCTAACCTAACCTAACCTAACCTAACCTAACCTAACCTAACCTAACCTAACCTAACCTAACCTAACCTAACCTAACCTAACCTAACCTAACCTAACCTAACCTAACCTAACCTAACCTAACCTAACCTAACCTAACCTAACCTAACCTAACCTAACCTAACCTAACCTAACCTAACCTAACCTAACCTAACCTAACCTAACCTAACCTAACCTAACCTAACCTAACCTAACCTAACCTAACCTAACCTAACCTAACCTAACCTAACCTAACCTAACCTAACCTAACCTAACCTAACCTAACCTAACCTAACCTAACCTAACCTAACCTAACCTAACCTAACCTAACCTAACCTAACCTAACCTAACCTAACCTAACCTAACCTAACCTAACCTAACCTAACCTAACCTAACCTAACCTAACCTAACCTAACCTAACCTAACCTAACCTAACCTAACCTAACCTAACCTAACCTAACCTAACCTAACCTAACCTAACCTAACCTAACCTAACCTAACCTAACCTAACCTAACCTAACCTAACCTAACCTAACCTAACCTAACCTAACCTAACCTAACCTAACCTAACCTAACCTAACCTAACCTAACCTAACCTAACCTAACCTAACCTAACCTAACCTAACCTAACCTAACCTAACCTAACCTAACCTAACCTAACCTAACCTAACCTAACCTAACCTAACCTAACCTAACCTAACCTAACCTAACCTAACCTAACCTAACCTAACCTAACCTAACCTAACCTAACCTAACCTAACCTAACCTAACCTAACCTAACCTAACCTAACCTAACCTAACCTAACCTAACCTAACCTAACCTAACCTAACCTAACCTAACCTAACCTAACCTAACCTAACCTAACCTAACCTAACCTAACCTAACCTAACCTAACCTAACCTAACCTAACCTAACCTAACCTAACCTAACCTAACCTAACCTAACCTAACCTAACCTAACCTAACCTAACCTAACCTAACCTAACCTAACCTAACCTAACCTAACCTAACCTAACCTAACCTAACCTAACCTAACCTAACCTAACCTAACCTAACCTAACCTAACCTAACCTAACCTAACCTAACCTAACCTAACCTAACCTAACCTAACCTAACCTAACCTAACCTAACCTAACCTAACCTAACCTAACCTAACCTAACCTAACCTAACCTAACCTAACCTAACCTAACCTAACCTAACCTAACCTAACCTAACCTAACCTAACCTAACCTAACCTAACCTAACCTAACCTAACCTAACCTAACCTAACCTAACCTAACCTAACCTAACCTAACCTAACCTAACCTAACCTAACCTAACCTAACCTAACCTAACCTAACCTAACCTAACCTAACCTAACCTAACCTAACCTAACCTAACCTAACCTAACCTAACCTAACCTAACCTAACCTAACCTAACCTAACCTAACCTAACCTAACCTAACCTAACCTAACCTAACCTAACCTAACCTAACCTAACCTAACCTAACCTAACCTAACCTAACCTAACCTAACCTAACCTAACCTAACCTAACCTAACCTAACCTAACCTAACCTAACCTAACCTAACCTAACCTAACCTAACCTAACCTAACCTAACCTAACCTAACCTAACCTAACCTAACCTAACCTAACCTAACCTAACCTAACCTAACCTAACCTAACCTAACCTAACCTAACCTAACCTAACCTAACCTAACCTAACCTAACCTAACCTAACCTAACCTAACCTAACCTAACCTAACCTAACCTAACCTAACCTAACCTAACCTAACCTAACCTAACCTAACCTAACCTAACCTAACCTAACCTAACCTAACCTAACCTAACCTAACCTAACCTAACCTAACCTAACCTAACCTAACCTAACCTAACCTAACCTAACCTAACCTAACCTAACCTAACCTAACCTAACCTAACCTAACCTAACCTAACCTAACCTAACCTAACCTAACCTAACCTAACCTAACCTAACCTAACCTAACCTAACCTAACCTAACCTAACCTAACCTAACCTAACCTAACCTAACCTAACCTAACCTAACCTAACCTAACCTAACCTAACCTAACCTAACCTAACCTAACCTAACCTAACCTAACCTAACCTAACCTAACCTAACCTAACCTAACCTAACCTAACCTAACCTAACCTAACCTAACCTAACCTAACCTAACCTAACCTAACCTAACCTAACCTAACCTAACCTAACCTAACCTAACCTAACCTAACCTAACCTAACCTAACCTAACCTAACCTAACCTAACCTAACCTAACCTAACCTAACCTAACCTAACCTAACCTAACCTAACCTAACCTAACCTAACCTAACCTAACCTAACCTAACCTAACCTAACCTAACCTAACCTAACCTAACCTAACCTAACCTAACCTAACCTAACCTAACCTAACCTAACCTAACCTAACCTAACCTAACCTAACCTAACCTAACCTAACCTAACCTAACCTAACCTAACCTAACCTAACCTAACCTAACCTAACCTAACCTAACCTAACCTAACCTAACCTAACCTAACCTAACCTAACCTAACCTAACCTAACCTAACCTAACCTAACCTAACCTAACCTAACCTAACCTAACCTAACCTAACCTAACCTAACCTAACCTAACCTAACCTAACCTAACCTAACCTAACCTAACCTAACCTAACCTAACCTAACCTAACCTAACCTAACCTAACCTAACCTAACCTAACCTAACCTAACCTAACCTAACCTAACCTAACCTAACCTAACCTAACCTAACCTAACCTAACCTAACCTAACCTAACCTAACCTAACCTAACCTAACCTAACCTAACCTAACCTAACCTAACCTAACCTAACCTAACCTAACCTAACCTAACCTAACCTAACCTAACCTAACCTAACCTAACCTAACCTAACCTAACCTAACCTAACCTAACCTAACCTAACCTAACCTAACCTAACCTAACCTAACCTAACCTAACCTAACCTAACCTAACCTAACCTAACCTAACCTAACCTAACCTAACCTAACCTAACCTAACCTAACCTAACCTAACCTAACCTAACCTAACCTAACCTAACCTAACCTAACCTAACCTAACCTAACCTAACCTAACCTAACCTAACCTAACCTAACCTAACCTAACCTAACCTAACCTAACCTAACCTAACCTAACCTAACCTAACCTAACCTAACCTAACCTAACCTAACCTAACCTAACCTAACCTAACCTAACCTAACCTAACCTAACCTAACCTAACCTAACCTAACCTAACCTAACCTAACCTAACCTAACCTAACCTAACCTAACCTAACCTAACCTAACCTAACCTAACCTAACCTAACCTAACCTAACCTAACCTAACCTAACCTAACCTAACCTAACCTAACCTAACCTAACCTAACCTAACCTAACCTAACCTAACCTAACCTAACCTAACCTAACCTAACCTAACCTAACCTAACCTAACCTAACCTAACCTAACCTAACCTAACCTAACCTAACCTAACCTAACCTAACCTAACCTAACCTAACCTAACCTAACCTAACCTAACCTAACCTAACCTAACCTAACCTAACCTAACCTAACCTAACCTAACCTAACCTAACCTAACCTAACCTAACCTAACCTAACCTAACCTAACCTAACCTAACCTAACCTAACCTAACCTAACCTAACCTAACCTAACCTAACCTAACCTAACCTAACCTAACCTAAAGTAACCTAACCTAACCTAACCTAACCTAACCTAACCTAACCTAACCTAACCTAACCTAACCTAACCTAACCTAACCTAACCTAACCTAACCTAACCTAACCTAACCTAACCTAACCTAACCTAACCTAACCTAACCTAACCTAACCTAACCTAACCTAACCTAACCTAACCTAACCTAACCTAACCTAACCTAACCTAACCTAACCTAACCTAACCTAACCTAACCTAACCTAACCTAACCTAACCTAACCTAACCTAACCTAACCTAACCTAACCTAACCTAACCTAACCTAACCTAACCTAACCTAACCTAACCTAACCTAACCTAACCTAACCTAACCTAACCTAACCTAACCTAACCTAACCTAACCTAACCTAACCTAACCTAACCTAACCTAACCTAACCTAACCTAACCTAACCTAACCTAACCTAACCTAACCTAACCTAACCTAACCTAACCTAACCTAACCTAACCTAACCTAACCTAACCTAACCTAACCTAACCTAACCTAACCTAACCTAACCTAACCTAACCTAACCTAACCTAACCTAACCTAACCTAACCTAACCTAACCTAACCTAACCTAACCTAACCTAACCTAACCTAACCTAACCTAACCTAACCTAACCTAACCTAACCTAACCTAACCTAACCTAACCTAACCTAACCTAACCTAACCTAACCTAACCTAACCTAACCTAACCTAACCTAACCTAACCTAACCTAACCTAACCTAACCTAACCTAACCTAACCTAACCTAACCTAACCTAACCTAACCTAACCTAACCTAACCTAACCTAACCTAACCTAACCTAACCTAACCTAACCTAACCTAACCTAACCTAACCTAACCTAACCTAACCTAACCTAACCTAACCTAACCTAACCTAACCTAACCTAACCTAACCTAACCTAACCTAACCTAACCTAACCTAACCTAACCTAACCTAACCTAACCTAACCTAACCTAACCTAACCTAACCTAACCTAACCTAACCTAACCTAACCTAACCTAACCTAACCTAACCTAACCTAACCTAACCTAACCTAACCTAACCTAACCTAACCTAACCTAACCTAACCTAACCTAACCTAACCTAACCTAACCTAACCTAACCTAACCTAACCTAACCTAACCTAACCTAACCTAACCTAACCTAACCTAACCTAACCTAACCTAACCTAACCTAACCTAACCTAACCTAACCTAACCTAACCTAACCTAACCTAACCTAACCTAACCTAACCTAACCTAACCTAACCTAACCTAACCTAACCTAACCTAACCTAACCTAACCTAACCTAACCTAACCTAACCTAACCTAACCTAACCTAACCTAACCTAACCTAACCTAACCTAACCTAACCTAACCTAACCTAACCTAACCTAACCTAACCTAACCTAACCTAACCTAACCTAACCTAACCTAACCTAACCTAACCTAACCTAACCTAACCTAACCTAACCTAACCTAACCTAACCTAACCTAACCTAACCTAACCTAACCTAACCTAACCTAACCTAACCTAACCTAACCTAACCTAACCTAACCTAACCTAACCTAACCTAACCTAACCTAACCTAACCTAACCTAACCTAACCTAACCTAACCTAACCAGCTCACGGCGTAAGCAGCGTTTTCGCGACGCTCCGCGAACAAAAAATCGTTTTGGTGGTATAGTTAGTAAAAAACCACACAAGTTATATATCCACGTGTGCGCGCAGCCGAGCGCTACATGACTGTGAAAAAATTTTGCAGATCAGACTTGTTTTCGCGAAGATAGACACATCTAAGTGAATTTTTCAACAGTTTTTCGCATGCGGCTTCTTTTTTATCGCGACAAGTGGTGAATATAAAAGTGCTGTTCGGTGTGCTTTAGGCAGGCGCAGACCCTTTGCAAGTTTGGGATTTTTCCTGCAGTGCGCCCTGCCACTAGAGCCCGAAAACCACTGTTTTGGGGCCACAAAAACAGTTTTCCACAAATTACTTTAAAACAAGATCGAGGACATAGTGATTTTTTTGTTTTAGTGTATCAGGGATTGTGCTCCATATCTACCTACAAAGTTTCATATTTTTCTGATTAACGGTTAAAAAGTTATAGGGATTTTCCTAAATTCGACCGTTAGGCAAAAACTTGGTTCTACGGTAGATAGGTTTAATCTAATGTGTGAGTGTAGTTATAGACCACTGAACTAAGAAAAGGACACATTGTGCATTCGTCTACTACAAAAACCCAGGGAGTGAGGCCATTTTCCCTTTTATTTCCCTCCTACTTTTCTTTACTCCAACTTTTACACTCTATATTCCCTAGCCCCAATTATATAAAATTATATATTTTACATATTTGTATTAAGCACCTATCCTAGTATATTGCCTGAAAATTTCAAGCATCTAGCTATTATAGTTAATTAGCTATTAAACTTTTAATATACAAAAGAATTTATCAAAAATATTTTTCAAAATATTTGGCCATTTGCGGGGGTTCCCGTGGTCGGATTCCCTCCAAATTTGGGGGCAGGCACTTTTTTGGTCTCACCTCTCAATATTTACTTTTAAATTTCTTAAATCAACTAAGACAAAAAAGTCAATTTTCAAATTACGAGATTATTTTACAAATTCTTAGAAAATCTATATCTTATTAGTTTATGTACTAATTTTGTTGCGGTTTTCTTATATATTAATACTTTTCGAGTATCTATCATATTCTATCAATAAAAAACCGCATCTATAAATATTACTATTTTCTCAGTTTTTCCCGATTTTCAAACTCAGAAAAACCGCTTAAAATCGATTACTCGGCTTCCAGTCGGTTAATCTTTAAGCGGTTTCCACAGTAATGTGTATTTTATTGTTATCTATCACTTGAGACACTCAAACCCCCCTTACACCCCCAACCCGCACCCCCTCTCCCACCCCCCTCACCCCCCTTCAACTGTGTGCACGGACAATCTTTTGTGAGCTGAAACAGACATTCAAAATGATTAGGACCCCTACTAAGCAGCCTGGATCAGGCCGAGATTCTCCTGCACCTGCTCCTACACTATCGCCGATGCCCCCCACTCCACCGAGGGAGCATGTAAAGGACATACAGACTTTCATGACAATGATCACCGCCCTCACCGCGTCCATTATCAAGGCCGTGCATGAGGGCAAAAGTGTAACCTCGGCAAATAAGAAGATAATTGTTTCTACGGCAGAGGAGATTCGCAGAGCGACTCACGCTCTGACCATAGCCTCCCTGCCAACACATACGGCTTCAACATCGACATCACTATCACCACCATCACAATCGTCTCCTCCAGGAGATTCTCACTCAGACTGCTCTGCGGAGCTGGGAGAGATAAAGACCCTGGTGTCCGAGGTACGAGAAGACTTTCAGAAATTAAGAGCAGAACTGCAGGCTGGACGTGCCTACCCAGGCTCCAACGTCGGCGGGAACCCGTCCTATGCACAAGCGACAGCTACCAATAAGCCAAGGGCGACAACATCGATGGCAACAACCCCCCGCCCCTTAATGAACACTCACAAGTTTACTCAACCAATCAAATCCATACCAACACCTTCGATCTCGACTGTGACCAAGCCTAAAAAGACTACGCATGCAATTATCGTCACAACTAAAGCTCCAGTACAAAATAGGCAAGAGGCTATCTCTACTTGGAGAGAGTCAATTAGTTATAAACAATCTACGTATGCGCCTGCTAGAGTTCAACCATTGTCAAACAACAAGCTGAGGGTGGAGTTTGAAACTCCTTTACAGCGGGATGACACGCTTAGTCGACTGAGGGGTTCACTCAAGGTCACAGCGGAACCCGCGAGGAATCAACGCCCTATGTTTATACTAAAGGGCATCTCCAAAGATATTTCACGAGAGGAGCTTGCCAGCGTCATTATGCGGCAAAACCCTGGGGTTGGTAACCCAGACAGCGATGATATTGTATTGCGTTTCATTCGCGATAATAAGAACCCAAAATTATACAATGCGGTTATGACCGCCGAACCCAGCACATGGAAAAAGGCAATTGAGATGGAACGCGTCAACGTGGACCACCAAAGGGTAAGAGTTCATGAGTTCACCCCCTTTATACAATGCCGCGTGTGCTTGCAGTTCGGCCACACCAGCAAAAACTGCGCCGAGGGCGCGCCCTCGCCTTGCGCCTACTGTGCTAGCATGGCCCACAGGGAGGCGGAATGTCCCGAAAAGGAAAGAAAGGCCCAGCCTAAATGCATCAACTGCGTGAATCGAAATAACAAATTCCAAAGCAGCGGCGATGTAGCCCACCCGGCCAATTCTCCCTTTTGCCCAATCCTGTGTGCCGTAAGGAAACGAGTTGAATCGAACATCAACTATGGATAACGGATCTTTTAGTTTTATTCAGTGCAACTTGGACCGGTCCAAGAGCTGTCTACAAGAATTCACTCGTTTCTTTATGACTAGCAAGCACTCTTTTGCATTTGTCTCGGAGCCATACATTGGCGCTGATAATGAGGTGAAACCCATCCAGGGTCTCCACATATTTCAGTTCCCTGGGACTGGCAAAGTAAAAGCTTGCATTTTTACCAAGACCAATTCGTCTCCCGCAATTGGTCTTTCCCAGCACTCAACGGCCAATTTGTGTGTCGTGCAGCTCAGTGCGGGGCCGCGCAGGGTGTGCCTCGCCTCAGTGTACATTGAGCCTAATGAGGATACTAATAGCACATTAACCAGACTTGAAAGCTTCGTGAGCAGCATTGGGAGCGCTAGCTGCATTGTGGGGGGTGATCTCAATGGCTGGCATCCACTTTGGGGCAGTAAAACGTCCAATGAGAGGGGCAGAGCGGTCGTTGACATGGCATACGGTAGAGATCTGTATATCTGTAATGTCGGCGAGGTCCCAACATTTGAAACGATAACACATGGGAGAATGAGAACATCCATCATCGACATCACGCTCGCATCCGCAGACATTGCATATTGGGTCTCCGATTGGAAGGTCAATCTCGGGGCCTGTCCCTCTTCTCAGCACAATGCAATAGAGTTTGCTCTAACGTTAGACCATGAATTAGACAAACCGACTGACGGGACATCAACTTTCAAATATAAAAGCGAAAAAGCGAAGTGGACTGAATTTAAAGCTTCATTACATACACGCATC
>OZ035996.1:15000-17500 GCA_964035005.1 Erebia palarica
ACCTAACCTAACCTAACCTAACCTAACCTAACCTAACCTAACCTAACCTAACCTAACCTAACCTAACCTAACCTAACCTAACCTAACCTAACCTAACCTAACCTAACCTAACCTAACCTAACCTAACCTAACCTAACCTAACCTAACCTAACCTAACCTAACCTAACCTAACCTAACCTAACCTAACCTAACCTAACCTAACCTAACCTAACCTAACCTAACCTAACCTAACCTAACCTAACCTAACCTAACCTAACCTAACCTAACCTAACCTAACCTAACCTAACCTAACCTAACCTAACCTAACCTAACCTAACCTAACCTAACCTAACCTAACCTAACCTAACCTAACCTAACCTAACCTAACCTAACCTAACCTAACCTAACCTAACCTAACCTAACCTAACCTAACCTAACCTAACCTAACCTAACCTAACCTAACCTAACCTAACCTAACCTAACCTAACCTAACCTAACCTAACCTAACCTAACCTAACCTAACCTAACCTAACCTAACCTAACCTAACCTAACCTAACCTAACCTAACCTAACCTAACCTAACCTAACCTAACCTAACCTAACCTAACCTAACCTAACCTAACCTAACCTAACCTAACCTAACCTAACCTAACCTAACCTAACCTAACCTAACCTAACCTAACCTAACCTAACCTAACCTAACCTAACCTAACCTAACCTAACCTAACCTAACCTAACCTAACCTAACCTAACCTAACCTAACCTAACCTAACCTAACCTAACCTAACCTAACCTAACCTAACCTAACCTAACCTAACCTAACCTAACCTAACCTAACCTAACCTAACCTAACCAAGCTGTCAACGGCGACAACTACAAAAGTAAAGAAAAACCCCCTCACTCCCAGCCCCATAAAGTCCAGGACGAGCTTTGTTAGCAGGGCGGAGGAAGCCGCCGAGGTATACAGGAAAGGACTGGAGAACCTGCAGCGATTTCAGAACCTTCGAAAAGACGTAAGGCTCCAAATAAAAGAGGCTTTGGATCGGCTATACGAGCTGACCAAAGCGGTACCGGTGGCACGAAAACTAGATGACGAGTTCGAGAGGGATAGCGAACGAGAGAAAGTGGACCAGATGACCCAAACGAGCACACCAGAGGGTCTAATTAAAGAAGTAGTCGGAGGAAAGGAAGGGAGAGACGTAGAGGAAAGGAAAAGGGAAGTGCCGGCTGAAATCACACTGGGGGGCGGAACTTCCATTTTGAACGAGTTGGAGAAACACGCAAAATTACTAGAAAGAAATACTAAGGAAATAATGAAACTGAGCCACTTAATGGAAGACCACAAGGTGGAGCGACTGACATATGCGAATGTGGCCGCCGGCGAGCTGAAAAGTCGCCCAACAGAGCGGGCCGCACTGCATTCAGTCGCCGTCACCTCTAACGATGAGATGGAGACAGGAGACGAGGTACTCCAGCACATTAGAAAGGCCATCAACGCCAAGGAAACTGGAGTACAAGTGGACCGTGTTCGGAAAGCGAAGGACAGGAAGGTTATTGTGGGATGTGGGACGAGAGAGGAGAGGGAAAAAGTCATGGAAAGACTCAAAAAAGCGGATCTCAGAGTCGAGGAAATAAAGAACAAAGACCCGCTAGTGATCCTGAAGGATGTCCTCCAGTATAACACTGACGAGGACATCCTCCAGGCACTCAAAACTCAAAACGAGGGCCTCTTTAAAGACCTGGACCATGACGAGGCTCGCATGGAAATTAAATACAGGCGAAAAACTAGAAATCCTCTTATGTCTCATATCGTAATGAGGGTATCCCCGAAGGTGTGGTCCATTATGACGGAGGCGAGCGTTGTTCGCGTGGATTTGCAGAGGGTAAGGGTGGCCGATCAGTCCCCGCTCGTCCAGTGCTCGGCGTGCCTAGGGTACGGGCACAGCAAGCGTTTTTGTAAAGACTCCCAGACGAAGTGCAGCCACTGCGGGGAGGCCCACATGAAGGTGAGCTGCCCCAAGTGGCAGGCTGGAGTCCCCCCTTCTTGCTGCAATTGCACGCAAGCTGGATTGGACGCAACCCACAGCGCGTTTGCCTCGGAATGCGTCGTGCGCCGGAAATGGGAGGCCTTAGCCAGGGCCACGGTAGCCTATTGCTAAAGTGGCCCTGGACGAGACCTCCGCACAGGCGCACAATCGTGCCAAGAAAGACGCAAATCATGATGAACTACACCGACGGAAACATTTAAAGCTGAACTCGTACTGCGCTGCGTTCCGGGTGGAGCTGTACGCCATGGATAGAGTTAAAATAGCGCACTCAATTGTGAACTGGCAAAAACGAACCCTGGATCTTAAGAGATCCAGGCCCGCTTTAGAATCCAGAAAAGTGAGAAAGTCTCTCACCATTGGCGTACAGCATCAGCATGAGCATAGAGGTGGTACGAGAATTCGATTTGGAAGATGCCCCCAAAAATGTGACTTGCTGACCGAATGTCACACTCGGAAGGACTTTTTTGATATTA
>OZ035996.1:20000-25000 GCA_964035005.1 Erebia palarica
CCTCTCGATTTTCTTTTAATTTTCACATTTTCCAGCTCGGGCGAGGCCTGCACGCGAGCGATCGCTCGCGCGCCGCCGTACGACCGGTTTTCCGGGATTTTCCGCCGCGAAAAACGCTTTTGTCGCGTACACCTACATAGCAAATTTCGACACCGAGGTTACCTTATACCTCGAGATCTTCATACTAATTGATCAGATCAAGAGCGAAAAATCGCTGAATTCCTGCGCCGTTGCCCGAATTTTCCAAATTTTCCAGCGAAACTTTCACAGGGCGTTGCTGTCGACCGGCACTAGCGACCTGCGAAAGAAAAACAAAATTTTAATTTTTCACGATTTTCACATTTTTTGGACTTAGAAAAATTTCGCATCAAAATTCAAACCTCTCGATTTTCTTTTAATTTTCACATTTTCCAGCTCGGGCGAGGCCTGCACGCGAGCGATCGCTCGCGCGCCGCCGTACGACCGGTTTTCCGGGATTTTCCGCCGTGAAAAACGCTTTTGTCGCGTACACCTACATAGCAAATTTCGACACCGAGGTTACCTTATACCTCGAGATCTTCATACTAATTGATCAGATCAAGAGCGAAAAATCGCTGAATTCCTGCGCCGTTGCCCGAATTTTCCAAATTTTCCAGCGAAACTTTCACAGGGCGTTGCTGTCGACCGGCACTAGCGACCTGCGAAAGAAAAACAAAATTTTAATTTTTCACGATTTTCACATTTTTTGGACTTAGAAAAATTTCGCATCAAAATTCAAACCTCTCGATTTTCTTTTAATTTTCACATTTTCCAGCTCGGGCGAGGCCTGCACGCGAGCGATCGCTCGCGCGCCGCCGTACGACCGGTTTTCCGGGATTTTCCGCCGCGAAAAACGCTTTTGTCGCGTACACCTACATAGCAAATTTCGACACCGAGGTTACCTTATACCTCGAGATCTTCATACTAACTGATCAGATCAAGAGCGAAAAATCGCTGAATTCCTGCGCCGTTGCCCGAATTTTCCAAATTTTCCAGCGAAACTTTCACAGGGCGTTGCCGTCGACCGGCACTAGCGACCTGCGAAAGAAAAACAAAATTTTAATTTTTCACGATTTTCACATTTTTTGGACTTAGAAAAATTTCGCATCAAAATTCAAACCTCTCGATTTTCTTTTAATTTTCACATTTTCCAGCTCGGGCGAGGCCTGCACGCGAGCGATCGCTCGCGCGCCGCCGTACGACCGGTTTTCCGGGATTTTCCGCCGTGAAAAACGCTTTTGTCGCGTACACCTACATAGCAAATTTCGACACCGAGGTTACCTTATACCTCGAGATCTTCATACTAATTGATCAGATCAAGAGCGAAAAATCGCTGAATTCCTGCGCCGTTGCCCGAATTTTCCAAATTTTCCAGCGAAACTTTCACAGGGCGTTGCTGTCGACCGGCACTAGCGACCTGCGAAAGAAAAACAAAATTTTAATTTTTCACGATTTTCACATTTTTTGGACTTAGAAAAATTTCGCATCAAAATTCAAACCTCTCGATTTTCTTTTAATTTTCACATTTTCCAGCTCGGGCGAGGCCTGCACGCGAGCGATCGCTCGCGCGCCGCCGTACGACCGGTTTTCCGGGATTTTCCGCCGCGAAAAACGCTTTTGTCGCGTACACCTACATAGCAAATTTCGACACCGAGGTTACCTTATACCTCGAGATCTTCATACTAATTGATCAGATCAAGAGCGAAAAATCGCTGAATTCCTGCGCCGTTGCCCGAATTTTCCAAATTTTCCAGCGAAACTTTCACAGGGCGTTGCTGTCGACCGGCACTAGCGACCTGCGAAAGAAAAACAAAATTTTAATTTTTCACGATTTTCACATTTTTGGGACTTAGAAAAATTTCGAATCAAAATTCAAACCTCTCGATTTTCTTTTAATTTTCACATTTTCCAGCTCGGGCGAGGCCTGCGCGCGAGCGATCGCTCGCGCGCCGCCGTACGACCGGTTTTCCGGGATTTTCCGCCGCGAAAAACGCTTTTTTCGGGCCCACCCACCCGCCCACTTGTCGTTAGACGGGTGCCAGGGAGCAATACCCTAGGGAGAACCAGAAAACTTTAAACTCCTTATTCGATATCCTGCTTGTGCAGAAATCGTGTACCTGACGGGGGGAGAGATTGTACACCTTCCCACCACGATTTGGACTGTAAGTTTCGACCTTGGGAGCCATATACACTCCCGAGTTATCAATTAAAGTTAGGTTAGGTTAGTTAAGTAATTACGATTTTGTTTACCCTTGCTTGTTTTGTTTTTGGGTAACCTGCTTGTGCAGAACTTGTGTACCTGACGGGGGGAGAGATTATACACCTCCCCACCACAAATTAGACTAAATCTTGACCTTGGGAGCCGTATACACTCCCAAGATTGTAACTTAGGTTAGGATTTATTTAACAACTGGGTTGCGTTCACAACCCAGTTACTTTAATTAATTATTAGACGTTGCTTTTTAACCAGATTAATATTTGACAACTGGTTGCCATTTACACAACCTTGTTATTTAATTACTTAGTAGAACATATTACGTAGGTTAGGTCAGTAAAATTATTTGACAGCGGGATTGCCTCTTACACAACCCAGTTATATCTATTTAATACTAGACATTGTATATTATATTTATTGCATTTGACATCTGGGCTGCTCTTTACACATCCCAGTTAGTATTAGTAATTTAATTAGTTTAGATATTAAATTATGGTGTGTTGATAAAATTATAGAGAGGTATTAATTAGCATATTTATTTATTCTTTTATTTTTGACAGCCCTAACCAAGGTTCCTCATTCAGAATGTCCAAAAACGTGAAAATTGACTCAAAACCAATAAACGCTGCAAACATTACATTAAAGTACGTAGAGGCCAAGAAAGTTTCCAAAAAGGATACGGCTGCTCAGATCGACATTGCACCCCTGGTGAGGTCGGCGTCCGAAAGCCCCCTGGAGGAGCTGGGAGGCATCGCTAACCAGTTGTTCCAGGAGGCCAAATTACAACTTGAACAGTCTGGGAATATTAGGGCAACTATTAAGGAGACCGTCATAGAGTGCCTCAGCTGTATGTATACCATAGCGCTGAGGCTGAGCTCTAGGACGTCGCACCCCGCCGATCAGTCTGTCACCGCCGACTTCACCAGGGAGGTGATGTCCGAGCTGAAGCAACACAAGGAGCTTGTGACAGCGACCACGTCGGATATGGGTGCCGTCAAAACCCAAATAGAGCAATTAAGAGAAGAACTCAAAAATAACAGAGTCCACGACGATATCTCGTATGCGGCGATGGCCGCTGTAAAGAGAAACGATGAGCCGGTGAAGCCAAAGCCTCAATCTGTCCACTCGTTGGTCGTGTCGTCGGTTGACGCCCATGACACTAGCGAGGACGTCTTAGAGAAAATCCGCACCGCAGTCAACGCGAGGACATCGGGCATACGGGTGGACAGGCTGAGGAAAGCGAGAGACCAAAAGGTAGTGTTGGGCTGCCAGAATCGTGAAGAGTTGGCCAAGGTGGCCGAAAGGTTAAAATCTGACAGCCCAACACTCCTTGTTGAGGAAAAAGCAAACAGGGACCCACTGGTCATAATGTACGGAGTCTTGAGCAGCAATAAGGATGAGGACATTCTGGGGGCCCTGAAGAGCCAAAATGAGCACATACTGGGGGCGATACCTGAGGTGGACTACAGGGCGAGTGTGAGATTCCGAAGAAAGGCGAGGAACCCACTCGAGTGCCATGTGGTCCTGCAGGTGTCGCCGCCAGTGTGGCAACGGTTCACAGATGCGGGCAAGGTCCACATCGACCTCCAGCGTGTGGGAGTCAGAGACCAGTCTCCGCTGGTTACGTGCTCCAGGTGTCTCGGCTACGGACATGGTCGTAAGACATGTCAGGAGTCCGTAGACACCTGCAGCCACTGCGCAGGTCCACATCTGCGCAGTGCGTGTCCGGCGTGGCAGGCTGGAGACCAACCCAAGTGCTGTAACTGTCAGAGCGCCCGACTGGACCGGACGGACCACAACAGCTTCGACGAAAGCTGTCCGATCCGGAAAAAGTGGGACGCTCTGGCTAGGTCGAGGGTGGCATATTGCTAAGGGCAACAAAAAGCCAGTACAGGCGACTCAAAATAGCGCGAGTCATGGTGGGTTCGGGTACCATCCCCATGATGAACAAGCCGTCATGCATATCCTTACAGAATACTCTATATATAATGGATGTAGATACGTTACTGAAGTATATATGGGCGGAGGGATATGCATTGACAATCCATGGGAGATGGTAGCCGAACCAAAGTCTGGACAAAAATTTGAATTTGAAGTGGAACTGCAAAGAAAAGACTTAAATCATAGGTGTGCGGCAAAAGATTGTAGTATAATTTATATTATGACAATATAACAAATTACTAAAATGAAGGCGGGCACATCTATGATTTAAGTCAAAAAATTACCACACATGACGGAGCTAAATGAAAAGAGCAAATAATTAACAGATTACCACATACAATAATGAGAAATTACCTATAAATAACAAAATAAAGTATTAGACACACAATTATAATTAAAAAATTATAAAATAATAAATAATAAATTCTAACACTTTACAACTTATAATAACAAAGCATTAAGGACTCAATAAATAACAAAAATTTTAAAATCAAGCGCTAAGAACACAAACATAAAATTATAAACGAAGAATATATCAAGAAACTATTTAAATTTTATAAAGCATAAAATAATAACTGATAAAATTCTTACAATTATAACTAGGATAACAAGGTATTAATGACCCAATAAATAGTAAAATTAAAATTAAGCGTTAAGAATATAAATAGATAAAAATTTCAACATATTCACAACTTATAACAACAGAAATTATAAACGAAGAATATATTAAGAAACTATTTAAAATTTTATAAAGCATAAAATAATAACTGATAAAATTCTAACATTTACAACTATAATAACAAAGTATTAATGGCCCAATAAATAG